>WEDG01003755.1:15000-17964 GCA_017591395.1 Schistocephalus solidus | reverse complement strand
CAACACCAGGCGTCGCGTCGCACCGCCTTTGGCCAGCCGCTCCAGAATAAGGTGTAGCCGGCACCCACCTCCTCCAGGTGACCCTGCTCGAGAATCGGGTCTTGCTGAGAGCGAAAGCAATGTCCAACTTGTAGCGATCGGTTCCCGAGCGACTAGCGCCGTCCTTCGTTCACAGCCGGCTGCTCTGTGGGATTTTCTAAAAGGGAACGAACATTCCCAGGCTGCTGGTGTGAGTGGACTCGCGAGCATCCTGGAGGGTATGGCGAGGGGATGGGGACGCGTACTGACGTTTGATTTGAGTTTTTACGACCGCGTATTTTGCAATCTGCGAGCTGTGGCCGTCTGCACGAAGACGTGATGCTCCAGCATTTGTTTTAGGGGCGCCTTTTCCTAGCCCTGCTCCTCCTCGAGGAGCCAAGCAGTGCTGTCCCTAACAGGGGCTGCTCCGGACATCCCAGAACGGCTGCCAAACTCCACTAAGTGGGTCAAGTGGTTTTGTTTTTAGTGGGAGAACGACCCGAGTTAGTCTGGGCCGCCTACGCTGCTCTCTGCCCGCACTGCATGGACTTTTTGAGAAGGGGTGCTGGGAAGTTCGGGGAGTCGATATACCGGGTGTGGAGAGGCACACACAACACCGAGGCCCCTCACCTGAGTTTCTCCCGCCGGTCGTGACGGTTGCCTGGGGTGTAGCCACTGGGAAGAAGCCAACTTCGAGCGAGAACCACAGGGGAGAGTTGGGTGCCAGTTAGAGGCGGCCACAGCAGCGCATTCAACACCTTTACGAGGACAAAGATGGAGCGACCAAAATTGCTATGCTGTGTGGTGATACTCCTAAAAGCGCTGACGGCCCATCGGCAACTCCAGCATTTTCCAGAGCCACAGCGACCACAGCGCACTGTCTCCGGTCATGAGGGCGCGGGAACAAAGACTGGGACAAACACGCGCAAAATCCTGAGATCATCGCACATGAACCCTGTGTCAAAATCGTACGGGGTGAAGGTGAAAATTAATTTCTAATAAATAAAGGTACTTTGTAGAAGCTAATGAAATGCAATCCCATGCAAAACAACGGCTTCCAAGCTGTTGTGTAATATGCAGTATGACAGCCAGTCAACTACTTGTGTTGAACGAACTTTCAAACATATACCGCCGTGCCACGTACCTATGTTCAAAGGCAAAACGAGTTCGTGAATATAGATCTGCAGGAATATAAACCTTCATAAAGTCATTACGCTTGGAGACTGATCAGGGGCCATACAATGGAAATACAATAATTAATTACAATTTTTCTTTCTTTCGTAGAAACCTTTCTTCTGTAAATTAGTTTATTCCCCAGCACGTGGAGTTTTCAGATTACAATTTCAGCAAATCCTAGGCGGTTTTCGTTGTTCCCCACGCGATCACCGGAACTGCCAAGGTTTTGAGGTAAGGGAGGCGGCGAACGCACCGAATCAATATGTATTATTCTGAGCTTTTAAAGTCATCCGTGTTCCACGTTAAAAGATACCATCAGTAACAGTAAAAGCGATAAATGTGAGGGATATGAGCCAATCAACGAGCAATGACGCAAGTCTGATGTGAATGCAGTAGGGCTCTTATATGCTGGCGCCGTATTGTAATTTATAGCCATCGGAAAGCTCAAATTGAGACGGTCCATGAAAGTGATTACTTATGCTGTTCAGTTTGCGTTTTTGTATTTACCGGTTGGAATCCTATTTATTGTAATATTGGTCAAACGTTTGGCAGGAAATTCTGATGTGGTTAGCGAAGGGTCTAGGGATGAAAAATAAACTTGAAGCACTATAGACAAAATTTGGTACCATGTTTTAATTCAACGTGAGATAGTTTATGCACCCCTTCTAATCATCTCTCACTCTGCAGGCTCAAGACAACAAAACAATTTAATTTTTCTTCAAAATTTTAAAGGGAGATATGCGGAAATAATTCATTTAATCCCCAGGCTAAATACCACGTGATAGTTCTCCCATAATGTACAGTAGGTTACGTAACACATGCAACTCAGATCAAAATTTGAGCTGTTCAGCGTAGAGGTGGTCTTGTTATTATTATTTTTGAGTAAATTTTAGGCTCAAAAAGCCTTTTAAAAGAATACAAGTTCAATTAAAGGACAGCGAAACAGGCAAGACGCAAGTAAAATGCGCGCTTGCTTTTGGCATATCCAAAACATTTCTTCCTTTCTATTAATATCACAGAACAAAGTCCATATCTTTTTGTTTGTTGCAAAGAAACATAATGCAAGAAAGGGTTACAAATAAATTCCTTCTGAACCGGAAATTTTGATCTTAAATCAATGAAAATCAGGTGAAGGTAAGTGTAGGTCATCACATTTTTTCCAAAAGGAAAGAACAATGTATAAATTATTTCAAAAGTAAATAATAATGTTTTTACAAAAAACGCAAGAATAGGCTTAGTTACCAGCATTTTTGTTTTACTTTCATTTTGAAACCAAAGAACTACAAAATATATTCAACATCTCCTGTGTGTAGATGGACTGCAGAAGCACTTATGTTAAGTTGTAAGTATGCAACAAGATACGCTTTGCATACAATATAGTTTCCGCTTATCCGGAATGTAGAAACGTATTAAGGAATCTAACTTTATTAAGAGTTAAAATGAGTGAAAATCAAAACTATTCATTTGGTATTTGACGGACGATCTGAAACTACTGAAATCTTTACAATAAATATCAATAAAGAAATGTGACAAAAGGATAGTTTTTGAATATGCACAAACGGTATGCTTTGCCATTGCCTGACAATTCCAATACAATTTATTCGTCGCATTTACAGTGATCTTCACATTTTCAGAAATCGTGTTTCTAGCAGTCGTTATCGTTTTCAATAAAATAATATTAATATCTACATCTCGCCTAAGTTTAATTTCACACAGTTGTTCACGCTGTCTTAAAGCTTTGTACATGTTTTGATTCTGGCTTATAAGTGA
>WEDG01003755.1:0-10000 GCA_017591395.1 Schistocephalus solidus | reverse complement strand
CAGGCTTGGAAAAATGGATATTGAACAGTCCCAAAATGTGAGACCACGGCCTATCAAAATTTTCTTGGACAACAAAGAAGAGGCAAAGCTACTTCTCTCGAGAAAAACTAACCTTCGATGCTCTCATAAGCAGGTTTTTTTCCAGCTGGACTACTTTCCAGCGGAACGTCTGAAACGCCACGAATTAGTGATAGAAATGAAGAGGAGACTTGCAGCTGGAGAGAACAATCTGGTGATTTACAAGGGACGCGTGATAGAGAGAAACGCAACATTGCTCTGGAACCAGCCAATTCTCATGATGGCAGCGGCAAATTGGCATTGGCAAACTCGAGACAAACGGAATTTGGCGCTGCTGACTGCTGCATACTTAAATTTCTGTATGCCAACGCCCAAAGTCTGCTTTCGAAGCTCGATGAACTGTGAATTCAGGTAGCCCTTCTGTCTCCCGATATTAAATCAATCACAGTAACATGGCTGTCACAGAACATCAGCGATTGCGAAGTAGCCTTATCCGGGTACCAGCTGTTCAGGAGCGACCGCACCCACCGCCAGGGTGGAGGAGTTCCGATGTATGTTAAAGGCAATTTCGCAGTGTGTGAAATGATGGAGAAGATTAGCAATGGTATTGAGGCTATCTGGCTGAAAATAAAGACGCGGGGATCGCAGTCCCTTAAACTCATGACTCTCTACCGACCACCGGGGACACACACCGACGCTAATACTTGTTTGTTGGAGAATACAAAGGAGATAAGTAGTCGTCCTGATGTTGTTCTCATGGGTGACTTCAATGCATCCAGCATTCGATGGAACGATCTGCAGGCGCAGAGCTTAAAGTTTTCATTCGATCATCGTCTGCTAAAGACAACACTTGAAGCTCTCTTCACCCAACATGTATTTTTTCCAACGAAAGCGCACGTAGGACACCAGGCTAGATGTTTTGATCTCGTCTACACTAAAGATCCTGACAGTATAGACGAGGTACACTGTCTGCCTCCACTTGGTCGATGTGATCATGCAGTGCTTTTAAAGGAGTATGGTTTATATTCTGTGCCATCTGCAATAAATGAAACCAGGCCCAATCTATGGCGACGAGACTTTTGCAAGATGAGAGCTGAGGCATCGCGAATAGACTGGGATCTTCTCTTCTCTGGGAATGTCACTGAGGACTGGAATTTATTTAAGGAGTGTTTGTTGAATCTAATAAAATGCTACTGTCCGCCATCACAACTAAGGATATCTAACAGACCACAGTGATATAAAAAGAGAGATTAACAGGAAAAGAAAGCTTTTGAAGAAATTTTGCCGATCAAATAAAAATTTAGTCTTGCAAGCATATAAAACTCAAAGAAACAAGACTAAAAGACTGATCTTCAAAAGCCGACGGGATTATGAGAGGGATTTGCTCCAGAGAGCAGTTCAAAATCCCAAATTGCTCTACAGCTATGTAAGAAAAAGCACACGTAAAAGGAACCCGATTCCTGTTATGAGAAACGATGACGGTTTCGAGATATCAGAAAATAAAAACAAAGCTAAACACTTTTCCCAGTTCTTTCATTTGGTTTTCTCCAGAGAAGCTGTTTTTATTTCATCTAAATACGAGACTATGGGAGTGCCAATTATTCAGGATATGCTCTTTCGAGAAGAGGCGGTCTTTGAAGAACTAAAAAGTCTGAAGGCATCCAAATCCCCTGGCCCCGACGAGATTTCAAAAAAGCTACTCTTCTAACTTGCTCGAGAGCTGGCGAAACCGCTATCCTTTCTGTGCCAGAAATCGTTCGATACGGGAATTCTTCCAACCGACTGGAAAACAGCCCACATCGCACCGCTTCACAAAAGTGGTAGTCGTTCATTTGCTACAAACTATAAGACTGTCAGCCTGACATCAATCTGTTGCAAGGTTATGGAGAAGGTTTTCAAAAAGATATTTATGATTTATTTAGAAACCCGTAACCTCATATCAACTACACAATACGACTTTCGTAGGGGAAATCGTGTGTTACGAACTTACTTTATACGATGCAAAGCTGGACAAAGGCACTTGACGCAAAAGACACTGTGCATGTGGCCTACATTGATTTCCAGAAGGCCTTCGATAGTGTTCTGCACCAGCGTCTCTTTACAAGTTGAGAATGTTTGGTGTTGGAGGCAAACTTCTTACGTGGATCAAGAATTTTCTTGTTGGTCGTTCCCAAATGGTCTGTGTAGGCGGATAGCAATCAAAGTGCACAGTCATCGAAAGTGGAGTCCCACAAGGTTCAGTGCTCGGACCGATCCTATTTCTCTTGTTCATTAATGATTGTGTACAGGAATTGGACTGTAACTTTGCTATGTTTGCGGACGATATAAAAGTCTGGAAATTTATCCACAATGCTGCCGATGTAGACGATTTCCAAGAAAATCTTCGTCGATTGGATGAGTGGTCCCGCAAATGGCTCTTGTCCTTCAACTCAAACAAATCAAAATCAGGTCACTGATACGCGAGCCTACTATTTGAACGGTTTGCCACTCCGAGAAGCATACACACAGAAGGATCTTGAGAGTTTGGATGAAAGAAAACCTGAAGCCTTCTACGCAATTTTGCAAGGCAGCTAAATCCGCCAATTCAATGCGGGCTTTTTAAGTTTTCGGAGAAGACTACTTTTCTTAAGTCTTTGGTACGTTTGTAAGGCCAGTTCTTTAATATGCGATCCAAGCCTGGCGACCGTGGACCCAACAGGACTACAACATGCTCGAAAGGTTGCAGCGACGAGCCACAAAATTAGTAAGAGTTCAAGGTGAACTACCATATGAGATTCGTCTAAATAACCTTAAGCTCTAGCCTCTGAGTTACAGGCAGTTAGGTGGAGACTTGATACAAACCTTCCGTATCGTGCGTGGCATGGATTGCGCCCACCTATGTGATGATTTTTCCAAATTGCTACTGCGAATAATTTCCGATGTCATCCATTCAAACTAAGTGTGCCAAAAGTAAGATTGGATAAGAGGAAGTATTTTTTCACTAACCGTGTCGTGGAACCGTGGAATAACCTACCTGGGGCGATTATAATGTCCCAGTCTGTATATACATTGAAACATCGGCTTTACATACATACGCTGCAGCACCACGAAGACTATGTGACTAATTAACCTTAACAAAATCTGTGAACCACATAAATCTGCCTGCATTCACTTGACTGTTACTTCTTTAATTTGCTTCTTATTATGGTACTTTTATGTAACAAATAGGGATTTCAAAGGCGTAAGCCTATTTTCCTCAAATACACTTAACTGAACTGAACTGAATACAAAACCTGTGTTCCTACCGAAATGACCACTAGCTTATGCCGCACTTACAGTAGCCAACCAAGAGCTTGAGTACCTGCAGCAGTTTGGTGTGCTTCAGCCAGTTAATTATTCCGCTGGGGCCGCAACGATTGTGGCCGTCAAGAAGGCTACCGGCAAAGTTCGAATGTTTGCTAATTTCTGTACCGGTCTCAATGCCACCCTGGACACACATCAGTATCCCCTTCCGGTGCCGAAAGATCTTTTCGCTAAGCTAAATGGTGGAACTTGTTTCGCCAATCTATATTTATCTGATGGCTACCTCAAAATAAAGGTATATGAAGAATCCCGAGGGCTTCCGACTATTAACCCTTATCGTGGCTTGTTCCATTTCACCCACTTGCCATTTGGTGTTAAGAATGCTCCCCGCATCTTCCAGCAAACCATGGAACCCATGCTGAAGGGCACTGAAGGAGCCGCTGCCTATCTGGATTATATCATTGTCACTGGCTCGAATCCAGATGTAATGTGGCAACTCCTGGTGACATTCCTCAGCCGAATTCAGGACTATTGTTTCCGCATGCGTCTGGACAAATGCATTTTTTCAGGCCTTCTGTGAAATACCTCGGTTTCATAATCAACAAAAACGGTGGTCACGTAGATCCGGATAACATTGCCATTATCAAGCAGATGCCACCACTAAAGGATGTAAATTCATTACGCTTTTTCTTGGGCCTGATGTGTCACTACAGTTCATTTCTTCCGGAAATCACCGCCGTCGTCATCCGATGAATAAACTAGTCAAGAAAGATGTCAAATGGGCTCGGTCTCAAGAATGTCAACAAGCCTTTGTAGAAAGGAAAATAATGTTGAGATCTGACTTGTCGCTCACACATTTCAACCCCAATCTGAAGATTTTCGTTGCAGCGGATGCATCCACCTATGGAATTGGCGCCGTTATTTCTCATATCTTTTTCAAAAACACAGAAAAGGCTATTTGTCATGCAACAAGGTCACTAACTTCTGCAAAACGCAACTACGGACAGATCGAGAAGGAGGCCTTGGCTGTCATCTTTGCCGTGAAGAAGTTTCATAAGATGCTTAATGGTCACCAGTTCAGCCTTCTAACGGAGCATTAACCTCTTTTTGCAATTTTCGACTCGAAAGAGGCATTTCTGTGTACTCGGTAAACCGTCTTCTGCGATGGTTTACTATACTGCTAGGCTATGACTGCGATATCCAGTACCAGTCTTCTACAAACATGGGCCCGATAGACGCACTCGTGCGCTTAATCAACTCGCAGACTAAGGAGCCTGAGGACACAGTCATCACGTCTGCCTCCTTTGAGTCAGAGGTTCACAGTCTGTTTCTGGATTCCGTTCGTGCACTCCCTGCCACTTTTGAGGAAGTCCGACATGCAACCCAACATGATCAACTGTTGAGACAAGTCATTATTTACTATTACACTCAGCGATCTGCAAAACTTTCTGGATAACTGCAGCAGTTCTACCAACGAAAAAATTCTCTGTCTACCGTTTATGACTGTATCCTGTTATATAAACATGTCGTTGTTCCACAACAACTGCAACCAAGGGTCCTAAAGCAGTTTCACATGGGACATCCGGGCATCAGACGCATGAACGTTCTCTCTCGCAGCTATGTGTACTGCCTCCATATGGACCAGCAATTGAAATAGCTGACCCGCTTATGCACCAAATGCGCCTTCGCATCCAAGGTGCCAAGAAAGATCGTACTCAAGGCATGGCCTGTCCCCCAAGCCCCATGGTGCAGAGTCCACATTGATTACGCTGGACCGATCAATGTCCAGAACTTTATTATCCCCGTTGGCGCATACAGCAAATGGTCGGAAGTCTTTCACATGGATCCCTCGACAACTGGAGCCACAATCAATACTCTTCGTAGATTTTTCGTCCTGAAACGTTGGTGAGCGATAATGGAGGGCAGTTCACATCAGCCGCCTTCGCTCGATTCTGCAAGCAGTTAGGCATTAACCATTTGCGTTAAACACCATATCACCCGCAGTCCAAATGACAGGTTGAGCTATTCGTCGACACGTTCAAGTGGGCTCTCTAGAAGCCAAAAGGAGAGGGGACAACGGAAGGGGTTCTCGAAACATTCCTGCTGACCTATCGGGCATTCCCAAACCCGAACGCTCCATACGGTATCTCTCCTGCATAAGCATAGGCAGAGAAAGCTTCAACCATCGTTCGACGTAATTTGTCCGCCGTCACCTGTTAGTGTTGGTGATCAAACAGCCCATTCATTACCGACGGCAAGACAATTCAATTGACGCCATGGAGCAATGCAAACGTTGTTCCATCTGGGTGAGACGGTTCTGTCAAAGGACAAAGGAAGAATCAGGAAAAGTGGACACTTGGACTTGTTCACCGGAAGTGGGGTGACGTGGTCTAGGATTTTCGAGTCGGATCAAACATTTGGGTTAGCCACGCCAATCCGTTGAAACTCATGTAAGTCACTTTTTAAGTCACTTTATTTAGGGAAGTAGACTTTTGCCTTTGAGTTCCCTATTCACACGTAAACATCTCAATAGAAAAACGTTTACAGTTATAAAGCTGACAAATTAAAATGTAGGCTCATCGATATGGGCGGGCCAGGCGCAAGCTGCCGCTACTGACATAATCTTCATTACGTGCAAAATAGTTTCTTAGCAAATGAGTTTCTAGTTTGCAATTAAATGTGTCAATGTTTACTGAAAGGACCACCTCTTCATGGAGTCCGTTGCGTGCTCCAACGACCCACTGCAAACGACTTTCCGACGGACGTCCATATGAACCAAATTCCTTTGCAATTTAAAGGGATGACCCACAGATGCTCCTTCCCCCTAAATTTTCAGTATTCATGAAACGATAGGGTGCACTCACGGCCTCTGAAAATCCGGTAGGTTTGGCTGAGGTCACCGCGTAGTTGCCTTTAATTTAGAGGAAACAAATCAAGTTCAACCAGTCTGGCTTCGTAAGGCAGATGACTAAGATTATTGTCCATCGTCGTAGCCCTCGCCTGCCCTCATTCCAGCTGTAGATAATCCTACTTAAACCACGGACGCCAGGCCAGGACGGCATATTCCAAGTGAGATTGAAAAAAATATCCCGTAGGTTTTTTTCAGAAGAGTTCCTAATCAATCTGCACAAATCCACGTCTGAGCGCAAATAAAAACCTGTGTCAAACGTTTAGTTGCCTTAACTCACTGAGAAGATGGTTTTAAGTGTGGAGTTTATAAGAACATCGAAGTCCTTCTGTTCCTCGACAATTGATTGGGGCTGCTCATTGAGAATGTATTGGTAGGAATCATCCTTTTCACTGGTCCTTCTGTTACGGAGTCTTAGGACCGCACACTTCATAATGTTAAAACTTAAGAGCCAACGAGCAGACCAGTTGCTAAGACGGTTGAGATCCTCTTTAAGTGCGTGCCTATCGGAATCAGATCTGATAACCCTCCACAATTTAACATCGTCTGCAAACATGACGGCCCTGCAACCCAGGTCGTCAACACAGTCGTTTATGTACCTTAAGAAGAGTAATGACCCTAAGACGGAGTCTTGAGGGACACCACATAGAACCAGAGTAGGTTTTGACTTCGAGGCATCGATGCATACGGTTTGAGATCTTCCTGTAAAAAATGTGTGATCCATGTCAGCAGCATTCTTCTTATGTCAATTTCAGATAACTCATAGATTAGACGTCTGTGTGGGACACTGTCAAACGCCTTCTTGAAATCAGTGTGGATGACTTCAACCCTACCATCTTCGTCCAATGCGCGAGTCCACTGTTCTGTGGAGAGCAATAAACTGTATAGACAGGAGAAATTTTGTCTGAAGTCATGCTGGAACTCTGAGAGTAATCGGTTTTCCTCAAGGAAGTGCATGGTCACCTTCTTAATTATTGATTCCATTATTTTAAAAACAAATGGAGGCAAAGACTAACAGGCCGATAATTGTTGACATTAGCTTGAGGCCCACGCTTGTATACGGGGTATATATTTGCTGCCTTCCATTCGGATGGCAGTTTCGCTTATTCGAATGACGAATTGGATATATGCGCTAGTGGTTTTGGATAGTTCATCAGCCAGTTCTTTTCCAAGAACTTTGCCGGTAAATCGTCATGGTCAGATGATTTCACTCCTTGCAGATTTTGCAGTTCTCGTTCCATGAGAGGTTCCAGGAAGAATATATATTCAAGCACTGGACCGGACTCTATAACAGCACTACTGACGTGGTTGAGGCTGAAGTTCGGGTTCTCTGGTTAATACCGAGACAACGAATTGACCCAAGTGCTCCGCTTTCTCGCAATTTTTCAATGACTTAAACACAATTCCCATCCATAAGTACTGTGACTGGGTCCTTATTTTTCTCCACTATTGATATAATGGAAAAGAATTTAAGCTTATTTTTCCGCCTGCTTGATAAATCTTGATTCATAATTCTTCCTGGCCTGACGGAACATTTTTGACAGCATTTTGTTATTGACGAAATTACTCGAGATGTTCTGCTGACCCTGTTTCCCTGAATACCTTTCTTTTTTCTTCTTCTTTAACTGCCTGTTAAGTTCTCTAGTTTATCAGGCAGGGTGACAAGTGTTATGTTGCACCTTTACTGAACAAAAACGTTCAATCAGATCGAGTGAAATCATCTTAATTGATCGCCAGTCGTCCTCCGGATTCCCTTTGAGCAAAAATACCATTTCATGGATATCAGCTCTTTCTTCATCGCATTAAAATAAGCCTTCCATATATTTTGCTTGCCTTCCGTTCTCTTCTGGCGCTGAGAATAGTGTGAGTAATTCAACAACTGCATACTATGGTCACTCTCACCAAGGGGTTCAACAGAATACAATTCCTCAATGTTAGAGAAGTCCTTCGTAAATACTAGGTTCAGGCAATTAGCTCTCTGGTTCCCTCTTAATCTCGTTATTATGTTAAACTTCTGTACCAGAGGTTGATCGAGAGGGAGATCCATTAGCTTGTGGCCGAAGGAAGTTGGTGCACCGTCAACTGTCAGATTAACCCAGTCTACTGTATGTGCATTGAAATCTCCAGCAAAAAGCACCTCCTGGTGACTTGCTACTTCCTAGACCAAATGGAGGAGGGACTCATTAGCTGCACTTGGAATGTTTGGTGGTCTGTAGATCGTCAAGAATTGTAGGTTTTGTGAACAATCCTTTTTAATATTTATCCAGAGAAATTAATATTCAAGGAAGATGGCGTGCACTCGTTCGGCTGCCGAGATTCCTGTCCTAACATATATGGCTACTCCAACTCCCTGTCTTTTTTCTCGGTCTCTTCGAAAGAGTTGGTACCCATCTATCGAAACCTCACTATCTACGATTTCGGCTTTCAGCCATGTTTCCGTAATGGCAACGACATTGGGGGTTCAGTCTGAGACTAGGGCTTTGAGTTCGTCTACTTTTGGAAGGAGACTCTGAGCATTGGTATATAAACAACTCAATTAAGACTGGTTAAATCCTCCATGTAGACTTCTGCGCATTTCGTGCGATTGAATGCTAGGGTCTGTCAGTGCTTTCCGAGGCAAACTGATGTCCATCCCGCCCATGCTGAATTCTGATGAGTGGTCGTCCACCGAGTTCTGGAGCGCCTTCCTGTTATTGTACGAGCTCTGTGCATTTGGGTACTTCGTATTTAATGTCCTACGTCTCGGAGAGAACCCGCCTTGATGATGTATGGGGTCTGCCAAAGAAAAGACCTCTTCATCACTTTTATTTTCTCCGTCGTTTTTCGGAGCCATTTATCCCCTGTTCCGTTATCCTCTTCAGTTTTATTCTCAGCATCCTCATTTTGGCCTTTCCGTGGGTTCCTTATCCGGCTGAAAATAACACATTCATGTGTGAGCTACGGAGACATTCTCCGTTCTAGGAGGCGTGAAGACGGAGCATCATTTACCAATGATTTTTAAGAGGCCGCCGTGATGATAGTTCATATGAAATACCCACTTTGCTCTAAACTGAATGCTTTGTGCACAGTAACGCATTCGCCATATTAAAGAATCGAATATGAGTATTCTCGGAGAAAGACTGAGGTTATGTTCTACCCTTCCTTTTGCCATCAGAGAACTGGAATCGGGAGCCTCTTTAATAACCGTCAAAAATGTCTGTTTGGTGACTTTGAGTTCTGATTTGTTGATAGAGCATCCGTATCAGGAAGAATTATACTCTGGTCGACGATGTTATTTGTGTCATTACGAGCAACGATTCCTAAAGTTAATGGCCAACCACTTTTTGGAACTTTGCCAATTTGTCTTGCACTTACTCCTGTATCACCAACAGAGGATTCCGCTTGAACATTTAAAAGGCATAAACGAGCTTTTTCTGGAGTTCGAATCCACTTGTTGTGAAAGCAACTTTCGCACTTTTCGACTTCGAATTCTTTGTCTTCGATCTTTCAAATTCGACTAACTTTTTCAAATTTGCCCTTTTTGTGCATCATCCAGCAACGATGCCGCATATATTTGTGTATCCAGAACATGACTGCTTCTGTCTGAGCTGGATGGCAGTAGTCAGGTGCATGAGCTGGTTTGATCTCCCTTTCGAAGGAAGGAAATTTCTACTGATTTACTGAGCTCTGTAGACGCCATGTCTTTTAGCTCTACATTAGGTATTCTTGAGGAAGCTATATTTGCATACGCTATTTTTTGGGTTGGAATTCTCGTTGTTACGGGTGTCTTTTTCCGGTTAACAATGAACCTTC
>WEDG01003754.1:0-23793 GCA_017591395.1 Schistocephalus solidus | reverse complement strand
CACATCAGCGCACACCGTTTGCACTTATATATAGACAAAAACTTCACCATCATCATAATGTACTGATAAAATCGAGGTTTCCCAGAAACTGTGGCTTGGAAGGCTGCAAATCTGATGTTTATACCAGACCACGCCGTCGGCGCATTGTATGCGTTGTGTGTGTCGAGTGGCTGACCAGTGGACTGGGAGTCAGACGGCGATGACTCCTCCATATCCACTGAGTAAGTGAATCCTGTTGGGCGCGTTTTGGGGGCAAGGTCGTGCTGTGGCGCGCGAAGACGGGTACGCCGACCCGTCAGCCACTACGCCCACTCCCACATCAGACCACTGACTGGCTCGGACGGTGGTCTGATTTTGGTGGTGGGGAGAGTATGAGGTCAACAGCTCAGCGCATTTTCCTCACTATAAACAATATGACGAGCTTAAATTTATCATGGTGCACTAAAAGCCATGGCTTGGAAGGTTGCCAACTGACGGGATAACTCGGACTGCATGGTCAGTACAATGTGTGTTTTGTGTGAATTGATTGACCGGCAGACTGAGAGTCAGGCTGCAATGGCTCCTTCTTAATGTGGCCTTTATGGCACTCCCACTTCGTGGGATCTGAGTCAGGTGTGGTGGTTCACCCAGGGGCGGCTCCGGCCGTGCCAGCCACCTGTGCCCTATCCCATCTCCAGTCTTCTTTAATCTGTCTTGACACCGGGCTCAGGTGGGGGAGGAGGGGAGAGTGCGGTAGCTGCAGCGCAAGGCTACTTTCACTTAAAACTAATTCACGTGCAAATCACCGTCCCTTCATCACCTGGTGTGGAGCATACGGTGAATCTCGTCAAAAATCAACGGTCGAACTTTCAGGTTATTCTCTGTTAGGTGATGAATCATCTTGTCTTTGATTAAGGTCTCTAAGATCTACGAGACTGCTGGCAGTGTATTTATTGGCCTACAGTCGTCAAATGACGTAGGTCGACTCTGTTTGGGTATAGGCAGTATGTGCGATTCCTTCCATAAAAATAGGAAAGGTTTCAATTTCAAGAGCAAGATTAAATATCTTATTTTATTTTATTTTATTTTTATTTCATTTATTTATTGCCAGTTTACAGGCCAGGTCAAAAAATATATATACAGTAGAGGGTCAAGCTGACAGTGAAAAAAACTCCTGATCGTTGTTTCATGTGTTTTCAGGAGAAAAAAACTGCAGCTTATTGAGTAATTAAAGTTCTGGACAGGGACGCGTTAACAGGTGCCCGGTGAAGAACCCCTGCATTCAGTGTTACGGATCCGGTATTCTACACCAGCAGGTATGTCGGCGAGCGGCTGTTCGCTGTCGACTGAGAAATAAGCCAATTGAGGTCTGCAGAGCCAGTAATTTTTCCCCTCAGCATGAAGACCGGCACAGGATTCACAGTCCGTGAACGCCATCAGAACCGAAGAGAGCTTCAACAGAGTCAGCACCCAAAAAGTTTTTGGAAGGTGTCCTCAATGTAGAAAACTAGTGACAGTTCGCGTAAACAAGGGATAGCTTTGCTGAATTATGATACTTCTAGGTAGCTTATTCCAGATTGCTATAGCGTTTACCGAAAAAAACTGTCGGTATCTAACTGTGCGTGCCAAATGAAGAAATAAAAATACATCTCGATGACTGATTCTCCGAGAGTGGTCGAGGTGCCTCAGAGATATATGGGGGTTAAATGTACGACTGTTTAGTAGTTTAAACAGTAAAAAATAGTCCCTTCTGTAATCTACGAAGCCATAGCGGGTCAAGGCTGGTAAGGTCACAGCGTTGTTGGTAGGACAGGTTTCGGTGATCTGAATAGAAAACTCTTTTTGTAAAGAAGTGCTGGACTGATTCTATCTTCTTTCGTTCACTAGCGTGCAGAAGACCAAATAGAAACGAGCAGTATTCCAGACTAGGCCTGACATACATTTTATAGAGGCTGATTATAATTTTGACGGTTTTAAAATTTCTGAGAATAAACTCAGTAGTTTGGCGTGCTTTCGAGACAATCAGAGCGCAGTGCTCTGACAGATTAAGACTAATAGAGTATAATATGCCCAGATCCTTTATAACTCCGGGCACGTTTAGATCGTGACCGTCTATGCTTAGGTGGGGCTGATAGTTGTCGCCAATAACCATAACGGAGCACTTTTGCCACGAAAGTGAGAGGCGCCATGTGCAACACCACTGAGCGAAGACCTGAAGATCAGTTTTTAAGAGCTCAAGCACGATGTTGCGATCAATCGGTTTATATCGAAAGGCAAATTTTAAATCGTCAGCGTACAGAAAGAACCTACCCCACTGAAAACAATCAAGAACATCGTTGACAAAGAGGCAAAATAGAAGCAGGACGAGCACGCTGCCCTGAATAACTCCGCTCCTCACATGCGTGGGGTTGGAGATAACATCAGAAATTTTAACCCGTTGTGCGCGAGCATTCAAATAGGAAAATATTAAGTTCAGAAGCTTGTTACCTATGCCGAAGGAGGCAAGTTTCAGCAGTAGGAGATCATGGTCAACACGATCAAAAGCCTTAGTGAAATCGAAGTAAACGGTGTAAATTGCAAAACCACTGTCTCTAGATTGTCGCACATGATCGAAGAAAGAGACCTGGCAAGTGTCACAAGACCTTTTTTCGAGAAAAGCATACTGAGCCGCATTAAGTAAGTTATTCTCTCTTAGGTGACACATCATCTTGTCTTTGATCAAGGTCTCGAAGATCTTCGAGACTGCTGGTAGTGTATTTATTATACAGAAGGGACTGAAATATATCATTTGCATTTGCCTTTAGAACGTTGACCGAGACGCCATCTAGTCCAGGACTGTAAGATTTACGAAAACGCCGAATGGCTACGGTCACGTCCCAGAGGGTAAAAGTTATGTTTTAGAGGACGTTACTGGTCCAAACCCGGATATAAGGAAATGGAGCGATAGTTTGTTCACTCAACGTTCTAGACAAGAACGCATTGAAGCTATCAGTTGTCAACTTATCGTTAGCTATAAATGTCGCCAAACCAATACCTGTGTTGTCTGCTTTTCTGCTTCTGCGTGGCGTGATTATCCCGTCGAGTGCTTGACTCGCCCGAGGCTAAGCTTGCGGCAGCCCTGAGCACAGCCAATAAAATTGACGATAACAGGCCCATTGCTGTGCAATCCGCGATGGTTACTTCAATATACTCGATGAATCCGTCCCTCGAGGAGGGACTCGCACACATGGTAATTCATCTTGTGTTCTCTTTGAGCGGGTGGGGATTGGCCACCTCAGGTGCGATCGCAACCAAGATTAACAGCCTGGGGCGGCAGCTTCGGTCGATGAGGGTACTGACGACTACTGCCAACGTGCGAACTCCGGCCCCCGACCAGATTGAGAACCAGCCATCACCCGCCCTCCCCAGTCCACCACGGACTCAGTGAACAGGCAAAGGATGATCGCCAAGAATGAAACACCAGCATGCTCATCAAGCAGCAAGATGACTGAGAATCTCCACCCCCAACCCGGCCCCTCCTCTACGCAAATTCAAAAACCTTAGTAATCCCGTATTAGCCGAAATGTTACCACCTATAAATACTGTGAGGCACGGTACAAAAATTTACCTCCGACGATGAAATCTTGTTTTGATTTTGAAACGTCAGGACAATAAAACCATGGTTCCCGTGATCGCCTCTTCTTCTCATTTATTTCCGGAACGCGCATCTTCGCTTCTATTAGCAATATATATATATATATATATATATATATATATATATATATATATATGATAGTGTGTGGCTCACCGATCTGCTTAAGGAACATTTATGTTCCGTTGTGCCCTGAACTCAGACTAGAGTACTTCACAGGCAGTCGCATAGCGACGTGTAGCATATGTTGATAATTTGGAACCGACAAAGACAAGGGAGACCGGAATGGCCATTTCTGGCTTATTAGCCGTCATCAGCCAGTCATACCCAATCCCAAGTGTGGAACACCTGGGATTCGAACCCGCGACCTTTGGTATTTGAGTCGAACGCTCTACCATTGAACCACGGGCTCGTTGCTTTGTCAGTTGCGATCGGGAATATGATGATAGTGTGTGCTCACCGATCTGCTTTAAGGAACATTTATGTTCCGTTGTGCCCTGGAACTCCAGACTAGAGTACTCAGGCAGCGCATAGCGACGTGTAGCATATGTTGATAATTTTGGAACCGACAAAGACAAGGGAGACCGGAATGGCCGCATTTCTGGCTTATTATTAGCACGTCATCCAGCCAGTCGGCGCTGCCAATCCCAAGTGTGGAACATTCTGGGATTCGAACCCGCGACCTTTGGGTATTTGGAGTCGAACGCTCTGCATTGAACCACGGGCTCTGCTTTGTCAGTTGCGATCGGGAAATATGATGATAGTGCGTGTGGCTCACCCTGATCTGCTTACAGGAACATTTTATGTTCCGCTGGTAGCCCTGGAGACTCAGACTAGAGTACTCATTACAGGCAGTCGCATAGCGACGTAGCATATGTTGATAATTTGGAACCGACGTTTCAAGGAGACCGGAATGGCCATTTCTGGCTTATTAGCCGTCATCAGCCAGTCATACCCAATCCCAAGTGTGGAACACCTGGGATTCGAACCCGCGACCTTGGTATTTGAGTCGAACGCTCTACCATTGAACCACGGGCTCGTTGCTTTGTCAGTTGCGATCGGGAATATGATGATAGTGTGTGCCGGTTCCAAATTATCAACATATGCTGCACGTCGCTATGCGACTGCCTGTGAGTACTCTAGTCTGAGTTCCAGGGCACAACGGAACATAAATGTTCCTTAAGCAGATCGGTGAGCCACACACTATCATCATATTCCCGATCGCAACTGACAAAGCAACGAGCCCGTGGTTCAATGGTAGAGCGTTCGACTCAAATACCAAAGGTCGCGGGTTCGAATCCAGGTGTTCCCTACACTTGGGATTGGGTATGACTGGCTGATGACGCTAATAAGCCAGAAATGGCCATTCGGTCTCCTGTTTTGTCGGTTCCAAATTATCAACATATGCTACACGTCGCTGCGACTGCCTGAGTACTCTAGTCTGAGTTCCAGGGCACAACGGAACATAAATGTTCCTTAGCAGATCGGTGAGCCACACACCATCATCATATTCCCGATCGCAACTGACAAAGCAACGAGCCCGTGGTTCAATGGTAGAGTTGCTCGACTCCAAATACCAAAGGTCGCGGGTTCGAATCCCAGGTGTTCCACACTTGGGATTGGGTATGACTGGCTGATGACGGCTAATAAGTCCAGAAATGGCCATTCCGGTCTCCCTTGTCTTTGTCGGTTCCAAATTATCAATATATATATATATATATATATATATATATATAATTTTTGACCTTGCCTGTAAACTGGCAATAAATAAATAAAATAAAAATTGGTGACCTCGGAGATTTGTCATGTTTGCCCATTCAAAAAAGTTGGCCATCTGAAGAGCACAATCAATTCCTCTGACAAGTTTGAAGACTAAGATCATGCCCGCTCTGTATTGTCCATAAGACAGGAACAATTTAAAGTCTTTCTAGTCGGCATTTCTAGTGGTAGGCATTCCAATCCAATGACTAGTTTCGTTGTTCTTCGTTGAACTTTCTCCAACAGAGCGTGGTGATTTTTCGTCCACAGGCGCTACGCCTGAACGCAATATTGCAACACCGCCCGAATAAATAATCCAAACACGCGCCCAAAAAGCTCTCCATCAAAATTAAGGAAGAATCTGTTGATTTCTCCTAAGATACATATTACTTTTTTGCGATATTTTCACAGTGTAACGATGGTTTGAGAGTAAGTGTTATCGACAAACCCAGGTCCTTTATAACATTTACCTCCTGGAGTTGGTGACCACTGATGAAGTACTGATATTCAACGCTAATCATCCTTCTGTAACTAAACAGAAGTCGGATGATTTGGAATTTGTTTAAATTAAGGTTCAGCAGCCACTCATCACTCCATTTTAATAATAATAAAAAAATAATAAATTGTTTATTTAAGGCCAGAGAGCCCCGTCATTTCAAACTTTGTATCGCGGTATAAATAAATACAAAGTGGATAATTGCTGCACTATGTGAGCAGCCATATTAACAGCAGAAATTAACAATATGGTAGGCATATCCGATTCAGAACGATTTGCCATTTTTAAAACAATAGACAACAATCTTTAACATAAACGGTGAACTGAAAAGCAGTAAAAAAACTCCTACGGTTAACTCGGAGGCGGAGTTCAGCGAGCCGCCAATTTAAAATAGGAGAAAAAAACTGCTTCACTAAAAATTATAGCTAGATGCAATGGGATAGTGCTTTGATGTTGCTGACAACGTGTGAGGGATCGGAACGCTCCTTGTCGTTTGAGAGATAATATAGCAGTCAGAGCTACTGTTTGTAACCACCAGTGGAGGTGAGAGGACGAACTCATCGTGGACACCAGGGTCAAAACGAACAGGGGACAGTAGAGGTCATGAGATCATCATCGAGATGCGACCTTGCCGACTGCATAGTCCATCAATAAGAGGCAAAACCATCAGAACCCGCCTTGTTCTCAACTGAACCTGGAGACCATCGTCGGGGTTGCAAAAGCGGAGGAAAAGTACCAAGGTTGTCAAGACTTGGCGATGCTAGTTTAAAAAGGAGGGGCAAAAAGTGAATGCAAAGATTGACTCTATTTGTAACGTAAAATTAAGTGCGGTATACAGAGAAAACCGTGTGGGTTGCCAAGGTACAAAAGGCGGTCATAAAATTTGACAAGTGGTGCACGACTCTCGAGGGTTAAGATAAATGCCTCATCGCTCAGGCTCGTTGCGGAACATAAAACTGTCAAGGTTCCTTTTAAAGCTTTCCAGCGATGGTGACATCACAACGTCTTCAGGGAGGGCATTCCATGGTTTAACCACTCTGACAGAGAAGGAGAACTTGCGCACATCCAGTCTCGCCTGCTGGACACGCAGTTTCAATGGGTGACCTCGGAGATGGGTCGTGGTGGCAAATTCAAAGAAGTCCGAGAATTCCAGGCAACAATCCAATCCCTTCACAATGCGGAATGTCTGCAGGAGATCACCACGCATTTGCCTATAACTCAAAGGGAACAGATTAAGATTCATTAGGCGGGTGGGATATGGCAAGGAGCTTTGACTTCTAACCATTTTGGTGGCTTTCCTCTGGACTCTTTCGAGGCAGTTCTGATCTTGAACTGTCCAGGGTTTCCAGGCGTGCATAGCATATTCCAAATGTGGCCTAATGAATGTTCCAAAGGTCTTAGCAAAAAGATCTTCATCGAAATCCAAAAAGGCTCGTCTGATGGCATGCAACACCGAAATTGCCCTCTTCGCCACTTTCGAGCAGTGAGACGATGGTTTTAAGGTGGTGGTCATCAGCACACCAAGGTCCTTTTGGGTTTCCACGTCTTTTAAGGCTTCACCGTTGAGAAAGTAACTTCTACTTTCGGCAGATCCAGACGGGTTGCCTAAGCGAAGTATTGTACACTTATCGACGTTGAACCGCAAAAGCCAATGATTCGACCACTCCTCCAACCGAGTTAGGTTGATCTGCAGTTTATCTTCGTCAGCAGGGCTCTGGATTACATTCCAGATTTTAATGTCGTCGGCAAACATTGCTGCTTCACAGTCGAGATTCCTGACACAATCGTTCACGTATATTAAAAACAGTATTGGCCCTAGTACTGAACCCTGAGGAACCCCTACTCTCGACCGCAGCAGACCTTGACCTCTCTTGGCCGATGCACACAACCTGGCGCCGACCCACGAGGAAGTTTTCGATCCACTTGAGGAGGTTACCTCTGATTCCAATTCTTTCTAGCTTGTAAAGCAGTCTCTCGTGCGGCACAGTATCGAAGGCCTTTTGAAAGTCAATGAAGGCAATGTGAACCGCGTGTCTATCTTCAAGTGCTTGGGTCCACCTCTGGATCGAATACAGCAAATTCGTTGTGCATGATCTTCCTTTTCTGAACCCGTGTTGACAGCTTGATAACAAATTATGAGTCTCTAGGAATTTCACCAATTCGCTCTTGATGATCCTTTCCATAATCTTACCAAGGATGCATGTTAAGCTTATGGGCCTGTAGTTTGTCACTGACGCCCGGCTACCGCTTTTGTACAAGGGAGTTATATGTGCCAGCTTCCAATCGAAAGGAAGTGTTCCGGAGTCAAAGGACTTTTTGAAAGAGCACTGACAAAGGTGCGGAAAGTTCATTGGCGAGTTCTTTCAGAAGCTTGGGTGGAAGCTCGTCTGGTCCTGGGGATTTCGACTCTTTTAGTTCTTTTAATTCCTTTTGGATCAGAAATTCTGAGAATAGTATGTGGCTAATGCTTGCAGTCGGCGGGTTATCCACTGAGGGACGAAGGAACCTGGCCTCGTTTGTGAAGACTGAGCGGTAGAACTGTGAAAAAGTACTCGGCTTTTTCCCTGTTTTCAGAAATTTCGACGCCCACGGCAGTCTTAATCAGCGGTATTTGATGTTTATTCCTTGTACATCTACGGAGGTAACTGTAGACTAACTTTGGATTCTGCGTTGCCTTTTGCAGCAAAGTCTTCTCAAATTCTCTTCGCGTTGTAAGAATAAGGCTTCTCATTTTGTTTCTCTGTGCTTTTATACTTATTAAAAATAGGCGACTTGATTAGACTCGCGATATTTTCTCCACAACTTGTGCTTCCTGTTTATTTCCCTTTTTAAGTTGCTGTCTAGCCACCCAGGACGCTTGCTGTGATGGACACTCGTTAGCGGGCAGTGGTTGTCAATAAGTTGCAGAAGAACATTTCGGAAAGACTCCCAATCTTCGTTTACGGTGCTCGAAAATATTGAGGTCCAGTTGATGTGTGTTATATCTGCTCGCATCTGATGAAAGTTTCCTCGCCAAACGTTACGCCGTTTTTCCTCTATAGCAGGGGCAACGGAGAATAAGGAGTAGTCCCATATAAGCACCACGTGATCACTACGACCGAGCGGAGGCATTGAAATAATCTCGTCAATGCTGCCTGATGTTTTCGTGAAAACCAGGTCAAGACAGTTAGCCCTTTGTCCTTCACGTGTTCTGGTGGGGAAAGGGACATGCTGTGTGAGGAGTGCATTCAAGGTCTTTTGCAGAAAAACATAATCAAAAGTTGATTTCGGGCATGATGATTGAACAGTGCTCCAGTTAATTCCTGGTGCGTTGAAGTCACCCATAATCATTACATTAGGTCTACTGGAGAACTTTTTCTAATTGTTCCAACAAGTGGGTGTCCGCGACTCGGTCTATCCTAGGTGGCCGATAGACAATGAGGACATCTAGACATGGAGAGCCAAGAGCCTTGATGTTCAACCATATGGCTTCAGTGCTGCACGCAAACTTGCTCGTCTTGTCAGACACTATTAGCACGTCTTTCACATACACAATTATTCCACCACCCTGTCGGTTTTCTCTGTCCCTCCGATATATTTGGTACCCAGACAATGTTATTTCGCTATCTAGAATACTGCCCGACAGCCAGGTTTCGGTTACTGCTATCACATCCGGAGATACTTCGGCAAGGCAAATTTTTAACTCATCAAGTTTTGATAAAAGGCTTTGCGCATTTGTATACAAGCACTTCAATTTTGCGCCAACCAAATTTCCTGTTGCGTTTGTCAATTTTATGGGCCCAACTGCGTCTCCTCTAACGTCAAGGTCGTATGTCTTTTCCGTTTCGTGATGATTTTCGGTAACTCTGGTTTCTTTAGTGAGAACGCTGGGCGTTACGGAATCAGTTCTGACATCTCTTTGGGCAATTGGTTCCCTGATGGTTTTGGCGTTAGTGAGGTGGCTGCCGTTGTCCTCAGAACAATCGGTTGGTTCAATGGAAAATTCGTATTCTTTTGAACTACCTTCCCCTTGAAAATAGCCAGATTGTGTTCGCCAGCCTTCAGTCTTGATTGTAGTTCCAAGACAAGTTCCCGGCGTTTCAGCCTTTCCGCAGGGGAGTAGTCCGGTTGAAAAAAACCTCTTTATGCGAGTGACGTAGGTTAGTTTTTTGGATAGGATCGCCTTGATTTGGTCTTTGCTCTCTAGCATTATTTTCAGCGGTCGCGGTCGCGGCGTTCCTAGGCTGTCTTCAGACTTTTTGCCGATCCGGAATGCTTTAATAACTTTTACTTCCACGCCCGGTGGGAGCAACTGGTTTAGGAGGCCATTAAACGAAGCAAGGTCTTCGGTGACACGGTCTTCTGGTCGGACTGCAGTTGACTCGTGCAAACCCTGAATAACTAAACACTGTTGTCGATCCTGGTACTTGGAATTTTCGCTTCCTCCTGAGTTCTCCTTAGGGGCACGAGAACGGTTTACAGAGCTCTCGTTGGGATTAAGTCTACCTCTGACCAAACTCTCATCTGAAGGCTTCAATGAATCCATCAGAGTTGATTGTGACTTTGTCCTCCTGTTGTGGTGTTTCCCCATTGCAGCTTGCCACTCGTTTGTTTCTTCGGATTCAACTACGGGCTCTTTATAACACCCAAGATAGCAGGATGAGATTTGTGGTTTGCTCTGGTCGTCGTCCGTAGGATTCAGAGACTGTGCTCCTGTTATCCGGTCGTTAAGGGTAATCGCGTCCGAACATTGTGAGCTGTAACCAGTTGTAGTTTTTGATACTTTTCGTGCTTTAGTCACTGCCTTTTTAACTGGAATATTGCTAAGCGTATTTCGTCGAGTAATGTTATCTTGCAAGAGCTTCCTTAAGTCTGCAAGCTCATTTTCCAGTTTTTGAACTCTTAGTAAAAATATAAGAACATCCAACGCAAGATTCGTCCTCGTAGCCAACGGATTTGGCTGCCATTACGCTTTTTGCGCGCTTTGCTGGTTTTTGGTTACAAGTATAAACTGATGGAGTGCCAGTCGTGGATGTCGAAGCCAGCTCAACAGGCTTTCCTTTAAAGGAAGTTCCGTGACTGGTTCTGTTGCTAGCAAACAATTGTTTTGAGTCCATAAATGTTAAAACACTGGGAAAAAGTATGTTCTCCTTTGAGCGTATAACGAAAATTTCCGACTGGCTTTGGAGTATGGCGAGTATTTAATGCAATATGAGCAAAAATGTTTATACTTGTTCAAAAACGCTTTTGAAAAATACTATAAACGGTATGAAGGATATTCAGGAACGACTCAGCCGTTCGGAGATATCGAAGGTCCTGGATAACTTCAGATCTTCACGAGGTTGTACACGTTTGGTTCCCTGAGTGGTTCTCAGTTTTTATTGGTGCAGAGCCTGCGCAGTCAACTTGAATAAGATGATAAACAAATTCCAATTTGCTCCGTTTTTTGACGAATTTCGGCACAAAAAAGAATTCCAGATGAGCAGGAAGCAAGTAAGTACATGCAGTTGAAACAGTATTGTCCGGATCAGTCCTAGTGAAGTGGTAACGAAGATCAAATTGTCCAAGTTGGAGAGCAAATAATTGGTGGTTATTTGCACACGACCTTTGAATGTAGGTTGTCAAGACTTGGCGTTGCTTGTTTAAAAGGAGGGGGCAAAAAGTGAATGCAAAGATTGACTCTGCAGAGGATGATGGACATTTAATAAGAGACCAATATATGATTGACTCTGCAGAGGATGATGGACATATAATAAGAGACTAATATAATATCAAGGGAGCTGCCTCAAGCGATCTAAGATTTTTTGTAAGTTCCGCGCATCCTCCGGTTTTTCAACCGAGTTCCATAACTTTAGATCGTCAGCGAAAATTGCCTTCTCGCATGTTATACAACCAAGGCAGTCGTTTACGTATATCAGAAACGAAATGGGACCCAGAATGCTCCACTGCAGAACTCCACTGTGAACGCTTTCCCATTGAGACTTGGCGTCTCCAATACAAACACGTTGGTGCCTGCCTTTGAGAAAGTCAGCGAACCATTTAAGTAGGTTGCCAGTCACACACATTTGACGGAGTTTAAAGATCAGACGTCTGTGTGGATCCCTGTCAAAGGCTTTGCTAAATTCAATGCAGACCACATCGACTGACAAACCCATTTCTAATGATTTCGTCTAGCTTTCCATGAATGTGAGCAGGTTTGTGATGCAGGATGGGCCACTTCGAAATCCATGTTGATATGAACTAAGCAAGTTATTCTCTTCAATATGGCTCATCAGTTCCGTTTTAATCATCTTTTCCATCATTTTAAGTCACTTTCAGTCACTTTATTGAGGGAAGTAGGCTTTCGCCCTTGAGCTCCCTATTCACATGCAAAAATTTCGATAGTACAAACGTTTACAGTGATATATCTGACAAATGAAAATGTAGGGTCATCGATATGTGTGGGCCAGGCGCAACCTGCCACTGTTTACACAATCTTCATTATATTGACAACAGTTTCTCAGAAAATGAGTATCTAGTTTGAATTTAAATGTGTCAACAGTTTCTGAAAGGACCACCTCGTCAGGGAGTCCGTTCCATGCTCCAACGACCCTCTGCGAAAAGGCGTTCCGACGGACTTCCGTGTGGACAAACTTCCTCTGCAGTTTAAAGGGATGACCCCGCAGATGTTCCGTCCCAGCCAATTCGAAGAAGTCAGCAAATTCTAGGGCACAATCGCGGCCTCTGACAATCCGGTAGGTTTGGATGAGGTCAACGCGTAGTTGCCTGTAATTTAGAGGAAACAAATCAAGTTCAACCAGTCTGGCTTCGTAAGGCAGATGACTTAGATTCTTGACCATCTTCGTAGCCCTCGCCTGCACTCGTTCCAGCTGAAGATAATCCTTCTCAAACCACGGACGCCAGGCCTGGATGGCATATTCCAAGTGAGATCGAACAAATACCCCGTAGGTTTTTCGGAAGAGTTCCTTATCAATCTGCACAAATCCACTTCTGAGCGCAAATAAGACCTGTGTAGCGCGTTTAGCTGCCTTTAAACACTGTGAAGATGGTTTAAGTGAGGAGTTTATTAGAACACCGAGGTCCTTCTGTTCCTCACCAATTGAAAGGGGCTGCCCATTGAGAATGTATTGGTAGGAATCATCCTCCTCACTGGTCCTTCTGGTACGCAGTCTTAGGACCACACACTTCCCAACGTTAAAATTTAGAGCCAACGCGCAGACCAGCTGCTAAGACGGTTGAGATCCTCTTGAAGTGCGTGCCTATCGAAATCAGATCTGATGACCCTCCACAAATTAACAACATCTGCAAACGTGATGGCGCTGCAATCCAGGTTGTCGACACAGTCGTTGATGTACACTAAGAAGAGGAACGGCCCTAATACCGAGCCTTGGGGACACCACTTAGAACCGGAGTAGGTGTTGACTTCGAGGTATCGACGCACACAGTTTGCAATCTATCTGTAAGAAAGTCTGCGATCCATGTCAGCAGCATTCCTCTTATGCCGATTTCAGATAAGTTGTAGATGAGACGTTTGTGTGGGACACTGTCAAACGCCTTCTTGAAATCAGCGTATATGACGTCAACCCTATCATTTCCGTCCAGTGCACGAGTCCACTGCTCTGTGGAGAGTAATAAACTAGAAAGACAGGAGCGATTCTGTCTGAAGCCATGCTGGAGATCTGAGAGTAATTGGTTTTCCTCAAGGAACTTCATGGTTGCCTTCTTGATTATTGATTCCATTATTTTACAGCAAATGGAGGTTAGGCTGACAGGCCGATAATTGTTGACATTAGATCGAGCAACACTCTTGTAAATGGGGTATATATTTGCTGCCTTCCATTCGGATGGCAGTTTCCCTGATTCAAATGACTAATTAAATATATGCGCGAGTGGTTTGGACAGTTCGCTGGCCAGTTCTTTCAAAAAATTGGCCGGTATATCGTCCGGACCAGATGACTTTGCTTCTTTCAGATTTCGCAGTTCTTGTTCCACGAGAGGTTCCTGGAAGATTATATATTCAAGCACTGGACCGGCATCTATAACAGCACTTTTGACGTGGTCAAGCTGAAGTTCCGGTTCTCTAGTGAAAACCAAGGCAAAAACCGACCTAAGTACTCGGCTTTGTCGCAATTTTCAACGACTTTAACACCATTTCCATCCATGAGTACTGCTACTGGGTCCTTGTTTTTTAGTCGGCTTTTGATATAATGGAATAAAATTTTTGGTTTATAATCAGCCTGTTGAATAATTTTTGATTCATAGTTCTTCCTCGCCTGACGGATCATTCTTTTTACAGTGTTTCTTTGATGACGAAATTCTTTGAGATGCTCTGCTGACCCTGTTTGCCTGAATACCTTCCATTTTTATTCTTCTTCTTTAGCTGCCTGTTAAGTTCTCTTGTTAACCAGGCGGGCGAATATTCTTTTTTTGCACCTTCACTGGACAAAAACGTTCAATCAGATTGAGTGAGACTGTCTTAAATGATCGCCAGTCATCCTCTGGATTCCTTTTCAGCAAACAATCCCATCTCATAGACATCAGTTCTTTTCTCATCGCGTTAAAATCAGCCTTCCATATATTTCGCTTGCATTCCGTTCCATTCTGGCGCTGAGAATAAAGTGAGTAATCCCACATCAGCGTACTATGGTCACTCTTACCGAGGGGTGCAATAGAATACACTTCATCAATGCTAGAGAAGTCCTTCGTAAATACAAGTTCCAGGCAATTTGCTCTCTGGTTCTCTCTAAATCTCGTTGGAATGTTAACCTTCTGTACCAGAGGTTGGTCGAGAGTGAGATCCATTAGCTTGTGGCCGAAGGAAGTTGGTGCACCATCAACTGTCAGATTAACCCAGTCTACTATAGGTGCATTGAAATCTCCAGCAATAAGCACCTCCTGGTGACTTGCTACTTCCTTGAGCAAATGGAGGAGGGACTCGTCAGCTGCACTTGGAATGTTCGGTGGTCTGTAGATCGTCAAGAATTGTAGGTTCTGTGAACACTCTTTTTTAATCTTTATCCAGAGAAATTCATATTCAGGGAAGATGAAGTGTGCTCGTGCGACTGCCGAGATTCCTGTCCTAACATATACGGCCACTCCTCCTCCCTTTCTATTTTCTCGGTCTTTTCGAAAAGTTGGTATCCATCAATCGAAACCTCGCTATCCGCGATTTCGGCTTTGAGCCACGTTTCCGTAATGGCAACGATATTGGGGGTTCGGTCTGATACTAATGCTTTGAGTTCATCTACTTTCGATAGGAGACTCTGAGCATTGGTATACAAACATCTCAATTTAGACTGGGTAACTCCTCTATATAGACTTCTGCGCATTTCGTGCGATTGAATACTAGATTCTGTCATTGCTTTCTGAGATGAACTGGTGTCCATCCCGCCGACGCTGTGTTCTGATGAGTGGTCGTCATCCGAGTTCTGGAGCGCCTTCTTTGTATTATTCAAGCTCTGTACAGTTGGGTACATCGTATTTAGTGTCCTCCGTCTCGGCGAGAATCCACCTTGATTATGTACGGAGTCTGCCATAAGAAAGACCTCTTTATCACTTTTATTTCCCCGTCCTTTATTCGGAGCCATTTTTCCCCTGCTCGGTCCTCCTCTTCAGTTCTGCTCTCAGCATCCTCATTTTGTACCTTTCCTTGGGTTCGTAATCCGGCTGAAAAAACACATCCCTGTGTGAGCTACGGAGAGCCGTTCTCCGTTCTAGGAAGCGTGAAGCCTGAACATCATTTTCAAGAATGATTTTAAGAGGCCTTGGTCATGATAGTTCATGTGAAACATCCGCTTTTCCTAAACGTAATCCTTTGTGCACTGTTACGCATTCGCCATCTCGAAGAATCGAATATGAGTATTCTCGGAAAAGACTGAGGTCATGTTCTACCCTTTCCTTTGCAATCAGAGAAGTGGACTCGGGAACCCCTTTAATAACGAGATTTCGTTTTCGATCGAAATGTATGTTTGGTGACTTTGAGTTCAGATTTGTTGATAGAGCATCAATATTAGGAAGAATGCTACTCTGGTTGACGATGTTATTTTCGTCAGTATGAGCAACTATTCCTAAAGTTAATGGCAAACCTCTTTTGGAAACTTTGCCAATTGGTCCTCCACTTGCGCCTGTATTACCAACAGAGGATTGCACTTGAGCATCTATTGGTTAGAACGAGCTTTTTCCGGAGTTCAAACCACTTTTTTGTGAAAGCTTCTTGGCCCTTTTCGACTTCTAATTCTTCGTCTTAGATGCTTCAAATTCGACGTGCTTTTCAACTTCACCCTTTTTTGTATCATTCAGCGACGATGCCGCATATGTTTGTGTATCCAGCACATTTCTGCTTCTGTCTAAGCTCGATGACAGTAGTAAGTTGCATGAGCTGGTTTGATCTCCCTTTTGAAGCTCTGTAGACGCAATGTCTTTAAGCTCTACATGAGGTATTCTTGAGGAAGCAATATTTGCATACGCTATTTCTTTGGTTGGAATTCTCGTTGCTGCGGGTGTTTTTTTCCGGGTGAACTTTGAACCTTATCTTTGAGATCGGCCATTTCTTGTTTCAAGTTACTTATCTCTTTCTCCATCAAGAAGACTCGAAGCCGGTCTCTGCTTCCGGTTTCGCGTTAACTCTAGCCCAAATCTCCCACGAATTAACGCTCTTACTCCGGTAGATCGACCCTATGCCACTCGTAATTCCTCCATGATCATTTCACCACCCCTTAGCTCCACAACTAACCGGTCTCAGTTTTTTGCCTCCAAATATGCTTTCATCTGGAATAATCTTCCACTGCAAATTAGGTTGTCGTCCACATTAGCTATTTTCAAAACAAAGTTACGCAAACATTTAACTTCGGAAGACATAAAGTCCTTATTTTCTGTTTCCTTCCCTAACTCGCAACTTTTGGATTTCGAAAAGGGTCCTCCTGGTATTTGAGGCAGCTCCCTTGATATTATAATGTTCTCTTATTATATATCCATCATCCTCTGCAGAGTCAATCTTAGATTGGTCTCTTATTATATATCCATCATCCTCTGCAGAGACAATATTTGCATTTACTTTTTGCCCCCCCTCATTTTAAACTAGCATCGCCAAGTCTTGACAACCTTGGTACTTTCCTCCGCTTTTGCAACCCCGACGATGGTCTCCAGGTTCAGTTTAGGATCAAGGCGGGTTTTGGTAGTTTTGCCTCTTTGATTGGTGGACTATGCAGTCGGCAAGGTCGCATCTCAATGATGATCTCATGACCTCTACTGTCCCGTCTTCGTTTTGACCCTGGTGTCCACGATGAGTCTGTCCTCTCCCACCTCCACTGGGGGTTACAAACAGTAGCTCTGACTGCTATATTATCTATCACACGATAAGGAGCGTTCCGAACCCTCATACGTTGTCAGCAACATCACAGATCTATCCCATTGCATCTAGCTATTAATGTTTTAGTGAAGCAGTTTTTTTCTCCTATTTTTTTTCAATTGGCGGCTCGCTGAACTCTGCCTCTGATTTAACCGTAGGAGTTTTTTTACTGCTTCTTTTCTAGTTCACCGTTTATGTTAAAGATTTTTGTCTATTGTTTTAAAAATGGCAAATCGTTCTGAATCAGATATGCCTACCATATTTTTAATTTCTGCTGTTAATATGGCTGCTCACATAGAGCAGCAATTATCCACTTTGTATTTATTTATACCGCGATACTAAGTTTGAAATGACGGGGCTCTCTGGGCCTTAAATATACAATTTATATATTTATTTATTTATTAACTAAGAAATTATGCAAGAGATTTAAACATCCCATGCACTTTTCGTCCTCGTAGGTGACATTCATTAGTGTTCCCAGGCTTTTTGCCCGCTTGGCAGGAGGAGAAGTGGTAACAGAATATCTGTCCTCGTCATCTTTTTTTGTTTGGATACAATTGTGTTTTCCAAATTGTCGTGAAGACGTAGCGCAGTGGTTATGCTTGTCGCCAAATGACTCTGCGACCTGGGTTCGAAACCCGCCCGTGCTGCGAATTTTTTTCCTCAGCACAGATGAGTCCTGAGCGTCTGCGTTTTCCATACCTCTTATGACTGTATTCGAATGCATTTAATTTATAAATCCTCTTAAATAACTGGGCTAGGATGCAATAGTATTCAGCAGTCAGACTTCTAATAAGCATGCAACGACTCAGCCTTTGTTGCGACTTCTCCCTCCCTGATGAAAGCAGATTAGAGCAGCACACCGCTGGCGTGAATTTGGAAGAAAGTGAATGCTGAAGCTTGTATTTCTCGTCGGGATAATGTCCTGGACGTGGAATAATCCTCAGTGATGGAATATTTGGATAGCCGCAGAATCGTTAAGTCCAAGAAAATATTTCCCAAATTTAGAGACTGGACAATCCACTCAAGACTTATTCCAAATCAACGTGTCTTCTACACTAAGATAGAGACTAAAACTTCGTACACTCAAAGGAGCTGAAATTCGAAAGCAATTTCAAACGACGCGCTTTTCGTTTTGCAATAGATACTTGCGAGGCTGACTGGTCTGAAAATATTTGGTGATCTTCTTTCTCCCCCTTAATAGATGGGGGTTATATTGGCTATCTTCAACTCGGTAGGCAGAGCCCCCACCTCCATCGAAATTTTTAAGATCTTGGAGAGGGGAGAGGCCAGCTGGTCAGTGAGTTCATTGAGAACTTTTGTGAATATACTATCTGGGCCAGGTGATTTAGTGGGCTGTAGCTCATTCAGAGATTTTCTTACTGGGAACGTTACCTTAAGCAAAGAAACTTTTCGAATTTCTTGGTATGCCTTTGACTATTTCGGACCCAAAGTTTGATATTTCCCTACTCAGAAGATTTCGACACCGATTTCACTGTTTCTTAAAATCGGATAAATTTTCGGGTTGTTGATATCTGACATATGTTCTCCACAGTGTTCTTTTCTTCTTGAGATTCCTTTTTATTTCCGATGTCACCCACTCGGGTCGGGAGACGCACGATCGCCTTTTAAGTGGGCAGAATTTCTCTACCAACTGCTGAATCAAGTTACAAATGAAGAACCAGGCAGGGTTTGGGTCAGGTACATTTGCAGGGCTCTAGTCTATCCCATTCAGTTATTCTTTTATTTTGGGATAATCCCCTTTCCATACATTTCTCTCCTTAACTGCTCGAAGTTTGGGTACTAAAAATGACTGTACTCCTAGCAAGAACACAATGATCACTTAGTCCAAGTGGCGCGTAAGAAGTTAAAGCCAGGATGCAATTATCGTCTCATAGCTTGACTGCTGCCCATTTTGGAACCGCGTCTCAATCGGGACACTTTGGGTAAGAAACTTGTCATTTACCAACTGAATTAATTTCCGTTTAAATGAATTTTCCAATCGCGAGCAGTATATCAATACCCAATCGATATCGGGAACGTGGACATCTCCAAGTATTAATAAGTTTTTTCATATGGCAGATTTGCTTAAGCTATATGATGAGTGCTTCATTTTTGTCCATCCGCTATTCTGGGGGTGGATATACCTCGGTAATTTGGAGGTTCAGTTAGTTTGCGACTTTCAATTTAAAACGAAGTATTTCACAAGACATATTCCTATTTGGTGATGGCCAATCCGGAATATGGCCAATGCATTCTCGTATGATCATTGCGATGCCGCCAGCCCTACGTCCATTTCTATCCAGGCGGATAAGCTGAAATCCATCTATCCTGACTTTTTTGTCTGCGATTTGCTCAGTCAACCATGTTTCAGATAGAGCTTTGAAGTCAGGTTGTAAATGGTCAACGACCAGTTTGATTTCATCCATTCTGTTGAATAGACTCTGCACATTTGTGTACAGAAAAAAAGTTATTTCATAACACGTATACTACCCTAGGACGGGTAAGGTTTGTCCAACTCCGCAGCTTCTCAATTGATAGCAGTCGATGGCTGTAGTTTTTGTATATGCCATATTCCTGTTAATTCGAGATGTTTTGCTAATTTCACAGAGGAATTCATGTTCATTCCTTACATGAATTATTAAAATGACAGCGCCTTAACGTCAAAAAACTGATTGCTATAGGTTTATATGCTTAAAACCTGGTGACAACCTACATAGGATGTTTGCCATTTCGTTTTTTTATTTCTGACCATGTTGTGCGCACATGGTTACAGCAGATGCTAGGGGGCTACTTTGTACGCCTTTACTCCTTCTCATTGGTTCCTTTCCCGACGCACTCTGGGGTTTCGCCACGGATCGGTGGGCTTATCAACTCAACCTCTCTTACAGGGGCTATTTGTGATGTTCAAAAACGCAAACCTTGATTTCTCGCCAAAGCCCTAAACTGGTGAGATAGTAGATTTTACGGAAGTGGGTGGGGATGCGGTACCCCATGGCTATCTAAAAACCATCATATTTACTCCCGGCCTATGCAATGCAAATTTTTTCCCGAAAAATTGCCCTGTTGTAAGATGGTTATTTTGGTTTTGTTAACAAGGATTGCGGAACCTACTGTGGACCACAGTCATTGAACGATTATCATTCTCATTCAACATCCTTAAAGGCGTCAGTCTATAGGACCTCTTGGAGTTGAGCTGGCACATAACCCAATTTCAAGTTCGTCATTTGACCATCAAATTTTCCCTCGTACCAGCCTTTCCAGGGTTTGGCAGGACGGACGTAATTTTCGGGGAAACTTGATGCTTCTGCTGTCTTTTAAACTTCTTATCTCCAGGCAGACTTGAATCAGGTCATGCTGCAGTCGTCGGACATCAAGTTGGCTGTTGCCGCTACCCTACAAAAGAACAAACCTGAATTTCATGACGCCTGAGTGGTTAACTTGCTTTTAGACTGTCCGTCAAACCGCAATAAATACTGCATAGTTGTCACTATTAAGGGATGAGTGAAAGCTCAATTTCTGAACTGCTCTTTATTTTCCATATTTTCTGCAGTCTTCTGTGCTCCTTTATACATGGAATTTGAGGTCTACACTTTTTTTCGTTATTAAAGTGTTCTGAATATATTTTATATCGAAAATTGATTTATACTCTCCGCTTGTGGTTTCTTTACTAATATTGTTACTTTCTGTCTACTGCTGCTATAATTCTTTGTGTTGAAAATTTACGCCTGAATTGCTTCTTACCAAAGAGGAAGTGAAGACGAGAGTAACCGTCTGGAGTTTAATTTTCGGTTCATGCTCGGACCAAGGAGTAATAGCATCTAAAGTTGAACTCTTTGTGTTGAATAAGTTGGAACCTCTAGCCCAGACCTATCAATTAATTTATTTTTCAGTCCTGCGCTTGTTTGCCCCCTCACGAATCTAACTGTTGAACGTTTACTTTTAACCGAGTTTATTCGCTTACCTAATTCATGTGGCAATGCACGTGGCTTCGCGCCCATTTCCACGAAACTTGGGTTTGAGATGAATTTGATGGGCAAAACACAGTTTAGTGTTCAGATCCGAGTCAGGATCAGGATTATGTTAAACGTTAGGTTTTGGTTCTTGCTAACTGCGGGGTTTGTTTTAAAAGGTAGGTCTATGGTTATTATTAAGGTTACCGTTCAGTCTTATGGAATTCATATTTGGTAAGCACCGGAAAGGCACTGTATGCAGATAAAATGTTCAAATATTAAATAATGTAGGTAGAAATTGTCCTGTTAGGTCAAAAGTTAGCGATGTTTTGGAAAATTAATAGTGAACTAGAAAGTAGGCAGTGAAAAAAACACCTACATTGAAAATGGAGGCAGAGTTCAATAGGCCTTAATTTACGAAAATAGGGTAGGAGAAAAAACTGCTTAAGAAAACAAGGTAAGGTGGTAGATTAAGCGTATTCTGCAGTAGCATTTCAAAATGAGATAAGGAAACGTTGATATGGTTCGTTTTTGTTCTCTATGGCGCAGGAAACAAAATCTGGTGAAAATGCCTCAGTGAACTTGAGGCCTCAGCATCTTTGGATCCAGAATTTAATTCCGATGTTCGTGAGTATCCAACGAAACAGCAGCATTTAAGACTGTGTACGTCCAGATGAGTACGTCCAAATGACTTCTTCTTTTGATGGTTCATGGGGGACTCGAGGTACAGAAACAATAGTTTTAAGAGGCCACTTAAATTCCCGATGGTCCTTTCTGCGAGTCATACTGAAAGCTGATCGGAAAGGGCGAATAAAATATAGTTTAATAGAATCAGAATTAAGATAAATGTGCAGTCTTCGCTTAAATGAAGATAAACTAGTTAACGACCTTATTCCAATTGGCAAGTTATTCCAAAGAAAGCTATACCTAGAAGCAAAGAATAGAGAGCGTTTGGATATGGAGGATGCAGGAGAAGGTTTAATTAGTGCTGAATTTCTTAGGTTATAAAGAAGAAGAACGGGGGTAATGACAGAAAACTTGAGAAGATTTTGGCTTATGTTTAATCGAAAATGGGGACAAAAGCCCGCTTTCAGTCTCCTTGACCCAAAGAAAATTTAGCTTCGTCAGGTGGCATCTAGTTGAGTAGGATGAATTTGAAAGAGTCGGGCACAGGAAATTTTTTGTAATGTCTTTGAGCATCTTCAATTTTCGAACGCCTAGATACGTTCGTTAAATAGAAGAAAGGACAGAAAAAATTCAGAAAATTTAAATTCTGGAAGGTAGAAATTATAAGAAATATATCCGCAAATCTGAGCAGCTTTTGGCCGTAATTCTATCGGCATTCGGCGAAAGATCTAATTTATTTGTGTCCTTGATGGAGGAACATTCAGTAATAGGGCAACCCAAAACTCAAGTAGCGGCATTTATAATGTGAGAAATCCATTAGCCATGTGGAGCTTCACGCCGAAAGAGCGTCTAAGTCTGAATGAATTTGTTTTAGGCATCGTTCTACCGTAGAGTTAGAGAAGGAATGCACGCATTTGAGGTCATCAGCAGTTATATTAGATTGATGAAATATCGATGAAATATATTTTATGTTAAGTAAGAACAACAAAGGACCTAATGCTGTACCTTGAAGGACACCACTCAAAATCGTGGTAGCACATGAGTATGAGGACCCCACCAAAACTTTTCGTTTTCAATCAGATAGATATGATCTAATAAAATTTGTAAGGGGAATACGAAATCCTATTGCCTCCAGTTTAGCTGAAAGTCGTCTAGGAGGCACTTTCTTGAATGCCTTACTTAGATCAAAATAGATGACTACTACAGATAGATGCTCCTTATGACGAGAGGTTAGTAGATTTAGAAAAGACGTGTGGCAGGTTTCACAAGAGTGGTCCGGTAAAAAGCCATGTTGGGAGTAGTTGAGAATTTGATTACTTATGCAAAAATTCGTAATTTGCTCTGCAATTTATTTTTTGAATAGTTAAACAAGAGAACGTTTTATGAACACCACGATAGTTTTGAATGTCAGAGCGGGAACCAGATTTAAAAACTGGTATTTTTAATAGACGTTTTCCAATAATCGGGGAAGAAACCGTTTTCGAGAAATACTGATAACAAATTGCTTCGTAAAGGTGTAAAATTTATTAATCGTTTAATAAGTGAGTTTGGAAGGTTATCAGTTTCCAACCGAATGTGAATTTTTTAGGTGAGCTATTTCTTTTTGAATACTTGAAAGCGAGAAATGAATGGTTATTAGAAGTGAATTTGAATTTAAAACCAGAGGAATTGAGGGAGTGAGGTTAGTTTCAATGGTAAAGTGGTTGGGAAAAAACTGCATCTAACAATTCTGCTTTGCCCAAATCCTTTGCAACGAAATTTTTGTTACAGTCAAGTTAAGGCAGAGTTACATTCAGACGCTTAGCCGATGAGCGCACATGGAAGACTTGAGCAACAGATTTGGATGAATTGGCATCACTTAGTGTCCAAGACTCCGTATGGCTACCTTGCGCGATCCTTATTTTCAATGCTTATTCAAATATTTGTGTAACAATTCAGTACAATTCGGTATATATAAGGGAGATAGGCAGAGCCTTTGAAAACCGTATTTACAGATAGACGTTAGCAAAACCAAGCAAATGCT